>CM042257.1:45810194-45850194 GCA_023566225.1 Romanogobio albipinnatus | reverse complement strand
AGCATCTTTGGGATGTGCTGGAACGGGAGCTTTGTGCCCTGGATGTGCATCCCACAAATCTCCATCAACTGCAAGATGCTATCCTATCAATATGAGCCAACATTTCTAAAGAATGCTTTCAGCACCTTGTTGAATCAATGCCACGTAGAATTAAGGCAGTTCTGAAGGCGAAAGGGGGTCAAACACAGTATTAGTATGGTGTTCCTAATAACCCTTTAGGTGAGTGTATATACATATACATATATACATATATATATATATATATATATATATATAAACTAAAAATGTATATAAAAAATTGTAAAAACTTTTTTTCCACAGAAAATGTCACTCTATGTCACACAAATGATTGTATTTTAAACCCCTTATAATATATATATATATATATATATATATATATATATATATATATATATATATATATATATATATATATATATATATATATATATATATATATATATATATATATATATATATATATATATATATATATATATAATTTTATAACTCATAATATTTAATATTATATTTACAAAAAAAAAATCTGGGTCTTGAACAAGGTTAAAATAATACAATTAATACCCAAGCCAGTCAAAAGTAGTAAAGATAAATTAAGGTATGAGGGAAAAAAAGGTTACTAGTCATTTTTAATGTGAACAAAAAACAAATCAAATTATTATAAAATAAAAATCAACCGTGGGATAAAAGGAAAGAATGTACAAACCCTCTACAAACGCGCTATAAGGCCGTCTTTCACCAAACCATCTCACATTTTCTCCGCGTCTTGTGCAATAAGCGCTGCGTTTTGAGGAAACCCAACTTTTAAAATCACATCCTGAGATCTCATTGATCTGTTGTTCTCCATCCAGCTGTTCCACATGACGGAGGAACGCGAGGAACCACCAAACGGCTTTTGTAGGGCTTAGATGAGGACACTGTATGGGTTTGTTTTACATCCTCTATAAGCTCAATGTTCTGTAACGCAGGCCGGCCAGAGGAATAAATCATTCTGCTGTATCTGTCGATGGCAGATCATAAAACGCCTAATGCTCCCAATAAACGTTCACTTTCATTTCCACACTGGGACGGTTTTGGGTGGCCAGAGATCTTCTAGTATTGATGCCCGTTTTTTATTGTGGGGAAACCGTGGAGCCTTCATGAAACACACAGCGCAAACGGTCACGACTGCAGGCAGGAAGTGAAGCTTGCTTGAATTAACCTGGAACGGGATCTGACCTTAACATCTGGAGCGGACCGCACACATCTGCTATCAGCAGTGACCATATAGTCACACCACTGAACTGAGGCCAGATGTTGGCAGACATCTAATATGGCAAATGTGATGAACACAAACGGGTGTAAATCAGTGAGATTCATAAACAAACGTTTCAGATCATACAGACAGTGACCCTAAACTGTATTTTGAGCTGTTGAGTCACGCAAACGTATGAGTTGCAATGCATTACATTCAAAACCAAGTGAAACCTGATGACTTAAACTTGGTTTGATGTGTTTTTGTCAAATGTAACATTTTACTGGAGTGTGTCCAATACTTGAGGCCACTGTATTAGTGTTATACACTAATAATTGGGAACAACAGCAACTCCGTCATGAAGTGGTAGGCCACGTAAAATCACAGAGCGGGGTCAGCGCATGCTGAGGGTCACAGTGCGCAGAAGTCGCCAACTTTCTGCAGAGTCAAGAGCTCCAGACCTCCAAACTTCATGTGTCCTTCAGATGAGCTCAAGAACAGTGTGTAGAGCTTCATGGGATGGGTTTCCATGGCCGAGCAGCTCATCCAAGCCTTACATCACCAAGTGAAATGCAAAGCGTGGGATGCAGTGGGGTAAAGCACCCCGCCACTGGACTCTTGAGCAGTGGAGACGTGTTCTCTGAGTGACCAATCACACTTCTCTGTCTGGCAATCCCATGGACGAGTCTGGGTTTGGCGGTTGCCAGGAGAACGGGACTTGCATGACTGCATTGTGTCAAGTGTAAAGGTTGTCGGAGGGGGGATTATGGTGTGGGGGGTTGTTTTTCAGGGGTTGGGCTTGGCCCCTTCATTCCACTGAAAGGAACTCTTAATGCTTCAGTATACCAAGACATTTTGGACAATTTCATGCTCCCAACTTTGTGGGAACAGTTTGGGGACGGCCCCTTCCTGTCCCAACATGACTGCGCTCCAGTGCACAAAGCGTCGCTCCATAAAGACATGGATGAGCGAGTTTGGTGTGGAGGAACTTGACTGGCCTGACCTCAACCCGATTGAAAACCTTTGGGATGAATTAGAGCGGAGACTGGGAGCCAGGCCTTTTCATCCAACATCAGTGCCTGACCTCACAAATGCGCTTCTAGAAGAATGGTCCATAAACACACTCCTAAACCTTGTGGAAAGCCTTCCCAGAAGAGTTGGAGCTGTTAGAGCTGCAAAGAGTGGGCGGACTCCATATTAAACCCTACGGATTGAGAATGGGATGTCTTTAAAGTTCATGAGCATGTAAAGGCAGGCGTCCCAAAACTTTTGCCAATATAGTGTAGTTAGTATGTTGCAGAAATATTGCATGGTTTGGGGTCGGTAATTATTTTAAATGTTTTTGTGCTCCTTTAAAAGTGTCTTCTGCTCACCCAAACTGCAGTTATTTGATCAAACATACAGTAAAAAGAGTAATATTGTGAAATATTATTGCAATGTAAAATAAATGTTTTCTATGTGTATATATAGTAAAATGTAATTTATTCCAGTGATGCAAAACTTAATTTTCAGCATCATTATTCTAAAAAAGGTTAAAGATAGAGGCTCTTATTGTGTGAAGCATATTTAGGCCTACAGATCACAACTTTATTTATTCAGCATAGTATTCATTATTTCAAAAATGAATGTGTGTGGCCTTTTCAAGCAAAAAATAACAACAATAATAATTTGCTAATGCTTAACAAATGTAAATGATGTGTTTATCACTAAAGTAAATTTCCAGCAGATGGTGCAAATGAGCCGTGAAGGGTCATTTTGAGAAGGACAACAGATGAAGAGCTTAAACTTCAGGGTTTCTAGAGTCAACAGACACAGAGGCTGAATCCGAAATCGGCCCCTAAACCCTCATTCACTTTTCCCTATGGTAGTCCACTAATATGGTTCACTTGAAGGAATGAAGGAAAACGAGTGAGTGAATTCAGTCCGCCGTTGAGTGGACATCGGCTGTAGGCTACACTTGTTATTAGATAGGAGATGTGTGTGAGTGCGAGAGTGTGAGTGCGCTCAATAACGTCCACTATGGTTTCGGACACCACTACAAATGGCTTGGACCTATTTACAGTCCTTCCAGAAAAATGCTTTTTTTGTGATTGTTGCGGGCAAAAATCCTTGATTATGCGGCATGTTTTCTTAAAAAATCCGATGGAAAATGCGGGATATTTATGCAATTTTATGCGATGAAATTGCGGGAACTTGCAAAAACTGCGGTTTGATGAAAAAGATTAAAAAAGCACTACATCACAGAAAGTGCTGGGAATATTTAAGTTCCCATCTTGTTTTATTGAAGACCTTAATAAACAAACGGCTCAAATTCACAAAACATTGAGTCAAACAAGTTCTGTAGCTTTACAAAAGGAATATGCTACAACTTCTGAAAAATGAATAAATAACTTCCTGTTTTACAGAGGTAGCTTTACAAAACAGAATAAAATTAAACTAAACTAAACTAAACTAAAATTAACATGGCCACTAAAAAATATTTAAAAATAAAAGCTTATACCGAAGTATTAATAAAACTAAAATAACACAGTGTGCCTTTGTGTGAAAAACAGACCAATTGAATAATAATCTGGAGGTCTATGAGAGTCTGATTTGTCAATGAATGAATCACTTGATTGAGTTGAATCTAAAGAATCAGTTGATTCAGTTAAAAAAAGAATGATTTGTTCGCAAACCTTTTTAATGCTGATCTGTTCAGTCATTTCAAGCTCGAAGCCCCAGTTCTCATACACAGTAAATGATGCATAATTACATGCAACTAACCCTCAACCAAACCCTTAACCCTATAAGTACATGTTGTTAATTATTATTACTCACTCAGTACTTAAATGTATAATTACACTGTAACACGGACACCTTAAAATAAAGTAACTGAAGTTAGACAGATAATCGTGTGAACTTTTCTTCCAACCCAACCTTTTGATTGGCAGAGTGTTGAAGAAGTCGTTGAAGGAAAGTCGATGCGTGTATTATAGGATTTCCAGGCAGAACATGATGCAAATGACATATAATAAAGATGTATAGGACTCTTTGAAGATACCAGTACGGTTATTTATGCCGTAGCAAACATAACAAACGATCACAATGAAAGTTTTATCTTAATGATAAATGCAGCTTTGACTTGCTTTAAGCTCTCTGAAGAGGCCAGAGCTCCAAAAACAACAATAACCAAAGCAATCAAATCAAACAAACGCTGGTTGTTGTATTTTGTTATCCGAGAGATTCTGAGAACATTCACAACTATTCCAAATATATGTCAAACATGGCGGTATGTCTGCTTCATATTCAACGCAATTATCTCTCTCTTCAGAGTGTCATGTGGAGCTCTTTCTTCAGTTCTGGCTGAGGAAACCCCATATTTCCATTACTTGCTGGGTGACAACAGGCGGCAGGTCATATTACCAACTCTACTGAGGGCAAGGGCTCCGTCTGCCATTACCTCTGCAAAAACAACCACTATTGTACACAGCCACACAGAGATTCCCGCCTCTGTGACGCCTCTCCTCTGTGTATCTCCTGGATCATGTTATCGCTTTAGTCTGAGAGTCTGGATATATACTTTTTTTGGGGGGGGGGGGGGGGGGGGTGCATTAAATAAATCAGTAGATATACACTCACCTAAAGGATTATTAGGAACACCTGTTCAATTTCTCATTAATGCAATTATCTAATCAACCAATCACATGGCAGTTGCTTCAATGCATTTAGGGCTGTGGTCCTGGTCAAGACAATCTCCTGAACTCCAAACTGAATGTCAGAATGGGAAAGAAAGGGGATTTAAGCAATTTTGAGCGTGGCATGGTTGTTGGTGCCAGGCGGGCCGGTCTGAGTATTTCACAATCTGCTCAGTTACTGGGATTTTCACGCACAACCATTTCTAGGGTTTACAAAGAATGGTGTGAAAAGGGAAAAACATCCAGTATGCGGCCGTCCTGTGGGCGAAAATGCCTTGTTGATGCTAGAGGTCAGAGGAGAATGGGCCGACTGATTCAAGCTGATAGAAGAGCAACTTTGACTGAAATAACCACTCGTTACAACCAAGGTATGCAGCAAAGCATTTGTGAAGCCACAACACGCACAACCTTGAGGCGGATGGGCTACAACAGCAGAAGACCCCACCGGGTACCACTCATCTCCACTACAAATAGGAAAAAGAGGCTACAATTTGCACAAGCTCACCAAAATTGGGCAGTTGAAGACTGGAAAAATGTTGCCTGGTCTAATGAGTCTCGATTTCTGTTGAGACATTCAGATGGTAGAGTCAGAATTTGGCGTAAACAGAATGAGAACATGGATCCATCACGCCTTGTTACCACTGTGCAGGCTGGTGGTGGTGGTGTAATGGTGTGGGGGATGTTTTCTTGGCACATTTTAGGCCCCTTAGTGCCAATTGGGCATCGTTTAAATGCCACGGCCTACCTGAGCATTGTTTCTGACCATGTCCATCCCTTTATGACCACCATGTACCCATCCTCTGATGGCTTCTTCCAGCAGGATAATGCCCCATGTCACAAAGCTCGAATAATTTCAAATTGGTTTCTTGAACATGACAATGAGTTCACTGTACTAAAATGGCCCCCACAGTCACCAGATCTCAACCCAATAGAGCATCTTTGGGATGTGGTGGAACGGGAGCTTCGTGCCCTGGATGTGCATCCCACAAATCTCCATCAACTGCAAGATGCTATCCTATCAATATGGGCCAACATTTCTAAAGAATGCTTTCAGCACCTTGTTGAATCAATGCCACGTAGAATTAAGGCAGTTCTGAAGGTGAAAGGGGGTGAAACACAGTATTAGTGTGGTGTTCCTAATAATCCTTTAGGTGAGTGTATTTATAACATTACAAAAGATTTGCATTTCTAAATGAACTCAGTGTAAAGTATTGACTATTATCATTTCTGTCATGATAACTCTCTGAGTGTTTGGTATGGTAATGGATATGACAATGTTGTTATGTTTGTTCATGGTGGAATAGATAACACTGGTCCTGTCGATACACACACACACACACACACGACACGGTGCTGTACATGAATTACCCGTAGCAGATCTATACAGGTGGAGCTGGGGAAGGTACAGGGTTTCTGAAAGCTCACACATTGATAGCTCATTGGCTACTGATATAGCAGGAACCAATCAGCAGTGCCCTATAGAGAATGATGTGATTGCAAGCAGATTGAGTTAAAGTCAAGTTTTTTAATGTTGTTTGTATGTCTATGTGGTGTTTTTTATATGCTTTAAGACAAACCATGTGCAAATTCATAAGTCAACACCATTGTTGAGTTTTTTCTCCTTAAAACTGTAGTGAACCAAAGACATCATTGGTGTTTCTGATGTCACAAACTAACTCACGTCACGAGGGGGGGCGGGGCTTTAGCATATCATTTACTATTCTCTGAAGCAGGGAGTCTCAAGAGAAGAGTCCCCCCAAGAGAATATGCCATTGTGTTTGGTGCAATTCCCGACTGCATCATACCTTTAGTAAAGTCTGGCCCTAAAGGTTCTTTAGATTCTCCTCTTTTTGACAACACAAAATTATTTGTTGACCAAAGTCTTTTTAATACCATGTCAAACAAAGACATTCGATCAGTTATTAATAGATCTCAGATTTCTTTACCTGCTTGTGTGAGTTTTTGGAATAACTTATTTAGTGATATAGAATGGGAAGAGTTTTGGCTTCTTCGACAAAATGTTTTCTTATCGAATAAAGTTGTTGAAGTTTCTATTAAAATTATCCATAACTGTTATCCGATAAATCATAAACTTGCTAAATTTAACAGTAGTATTTCACCCAATTGCTCTTTTTGCCTTCAGTATGAAGAGACTATTAATCACTTGTTTTGGGACTGTACTTACTGTAAAGTCTTCTGGATTGATTTTTCAAATTTTGTAAAAAAAATATTTATATCCAAACTTTTGTATAACCCCCAAAATTGTGTTTTTTGGTTATTCTTTGAAGTTAGACCCTACTCATTGTAAATTTATTATTAATTTATTGCTTTACTGTGCTAAATTTTACATTCATAAGTGTAAATTTTCAAAAAAAACTCCCTACTTTTTTATTTTCAGAAAAGACTTTGATATGTATTTAAACTTGTTAAGAAATTCTGATAATTCTATTGCATGTAAGACTCTTTCATGGTGTAAATCATTTAAGCTAGCTTAATTTGCTTTATTGTTTGTAACCCTCATTGTTCTTTGTTCTTTGTAATTGTAATTGTTGTTTTCTTGCATATAAAAAAAAAAAAAAAAAAAAAAGAGTCTCAAGAGAAGCAGGTTATCCCGGTTTTTTTTTTCTGTTGATATGAAAAATTGTGTACATTTAGCAATATAGCGGGTGAACTATGTATATTATGATGTTACGATGAACTATATGCCTTTCTCCACTGACGTTCTATGATGTTCAAAGCGTTTCTAAGGATGGTGATTGACACTGAAGTCAGACTGAGATGGCGAACGGGAACATGGTTTTGGTAACATTAGCAACACATCATTAGCTTATGAGGAACTTGACTTGAGTAAAGTTGAGTGAGTGGAGACGGGGGAAATTAGCATATTCATGGTTCCACGTATACTAAATGAAGCAAAGGTGTAGACTCTAGAGTTACATTCAAGCTATCAAAGATGGGCTTCAAGGGATAAAATGATTGACTACAGGGGGACTTTAAGGACCTGTGCCTGCGCCATCTAGAGTATCATGACAGAACTTTGAAATTTTCCTAATGAATTTTAAGAGTAACATCTGCGACATTAAATTTCAGTTAAGCCCCATGATCTATAGAAAGAACAACCTCATAACAAATATATGTTAGATGTATTAGTTGTTTAATTGGGGCCTTGTTCTATCCTCAACTCATTATTATTATAAAAATGAACAGCTATCACAACTTAAATTTTTGTCTCAGAATAACTTTCCCAGATTTCAAGCTGACTAGAATTTTGAAGCGGCACAAACATTAACTTTAAGTTTTACTCTCAATTATTTTTCAATTTCAATTAACTCTTGTAAATAGAGATATTTTTTTTAGTGATAAAGATGTCTATGAGCTGTTTAATTCATAAAATGCAATGAAAATAAAAATGTTATTAAAACAAGATGAATTAAAACGAATCCCATGAGAGGAACCCCTAAATGGTTCAATATATGAAGAGCTTAAGGTTCTGTCAAGCGCTTCATATACTGAACCTTAAAGGGGTGATTTTATGAATTAAACAGCTCGTAAACATACTTTATCACTAGAAAAAATAATTAATTAACCCATTAAACATGAAAGTACTATGCAAGCATTTGAACCATTTCAAAGAGGTATTTGTACCATTAAAACATCCTGCAAGTTTAATAGCTTGAAACGTCCGCCTTATAAACAACATCTATGTGAACAAGCTCCAAGAATGTCTTGTTTGGATAGTGTGGGATCTGTGACATCACACTGGAAAATAAATTTGCATATGACTGCCTCCAGAGCAAGACACCGATGAATAGTTTTACATCATCGCACCATAGGCCCCACCCACTGGCGTTCAGTCGCTTAAGCCGGGCGTACACGGTGCGATTTTTGCTGTCGTACGAGCTCGCAGGCGATTTTTTTCAATCACGTGGAAATCGTTGATGCTCGTATGGTCGCGGCTCGCAGGGTGTGAGAGGAATTACGAGACGACCTCGTTAAGAGAACCTTGCAATAATTTTTTAACATGCCGAAAAAGTTCGGGAGCTGTCGGCTTGAATTTGTGCCGTGTGTGCGGTTCAATGAGCCGATGTGTCGATCGATCTGAAGTTGACCAATCAGGAGCTGGAAGAAGCGACGATGGCAGCGCCACGACGAATTTGGACACTTGAAAAAGAGGATAAACTCGCTGATCTCTCGCAGGAACAGCGAGCGCTGTATGACATCTCAAGCAGTGTGTATCATGACAGGGTCGTCCTTGATGACATTTTTTTGGTTCGCCAAAGAGCTACAGTTATCAGGTGAGATGCAGTATGTATAGGTATAGCAAGTACATAGCATGTATAGCAAGAACTGACAAAATGTAAAATGTGTACCTTGAATGCAATGTAAGTCGCTTTGGATAAAAGCGTCTGCAAAATGCATAAATGTAAATGTAAATGTATAGGTCTTGCTCGGTATAGGTCTTGCTAGCTATAGTGTGTACTAGGCTTTTTAATGCTCTCTGTGGCCATATCTGAAATTGCCCCCTAAACCCTCAATCACTATTCCCCACCAGAAGCCTTCGCTCAGCAGAGGAACGACGGCTTGTGGTACCATCACAGAGGGGGAAAAAATCCCTTTCCAGAACATTTTCATTCAACGTTCCCAGCTGGTGGAACGATCTTCCCAACACCATCCGAAACGCAGAATCATTGACATCATTCAAAAGTCAACTTAAAACTCAGCTCTTCCGTGAGCACTTAACCTCATAAAAAAATTTAAAAAAACCCTTTCCTTTCCTCTTTCTCTTCCTTCTTCCCTCC
Source organism: Romanogobio albipinnatus (assembly GCA_023566225.1). NCBI lineage: Eukaryota > Metazoa > Chordata > Actinopteri > Cypriniformes > Gobionidae > Romanogobio > Romanogobio albipinnatus. Next base: position 45,840,466 of record CM042257.1, on the reverse strand, counting down.
CACCTCTAGCCTGTGCTACACTGAGCAATGTACACGGTCTCAGGATCTCAGGCTCTTATTGCGCTTCTCGACTCTTCATGACCAATCGCTTCATGCACCCCCAAGTTGTAAGTCGCTTTGGATAAAAGCGTCTGCTAAATGCATAAATGTAAATGTAAATGTACTTTAGTTCACTAATAGGCTACAGTTCACTTGAAGGAGTGAATGAAAACAAGTGAGCGAATTCGGACAGCCGTTGTGTGTACATCAGCTGTACACTCGTTATTGCGGTGCACTGTGGGATTGAATGAGTGCACTCAATAACGTCCACTATGGTTGCGGACACCACTACGAATGGCTGTCCCTTCAAATAGTGGCCGGGACGATTTCATATTCAGCCTGTCTCTCCGTCTCTCACACACGCGCACACGCACTTTCCGGTGCTGAAAATGAACCTGCATTTGTAGCAAACAGTAAATACTTTGTGCGATTGCTTCTGAAAATCGGCAGGTAGTAAAATCGTGTCGTATATCACTGCGTCCGTATGATTTTCAGATGAACTCGCCTGTGACGTGTGCATGGACACACGATCTTCCGACCGTCAGAATTTGCACCGTGTACGCCCACCTTTAGCGGCTCACGCTTCCCAACACCGGATGAGAGCGGTGTGTCGCGTCAAAAGCAAATAAAACCCATTATAACCCCTGACGCTGTCTACACTGATACAGATGCGCGTTCAGTTTCTGACGTTCTCCACACGCCGAGTCTGTCGACAACAGGACATTTGGAGAGGCGTCCAGATGCTTTGGGCAATGTTCTGCTAGGAAACCCCGGGTCCTGCCATCCATGTGGATGTTAGTTTGACACGTACCACCTACCTAAGCATTGTTGCAGACCATGGAAACGGTATTTCCTGGTGGCTCTTTCAGCAGATAATGCGCCGCCACAAAGTACAAATGGTTCAGGAATGGTTTGCGGAGCACAACGAGTTTGAGGTGTTGACTCGGCCTCCAAATTCCCCAGATCTTAATCCAATCGAGCATCTGTGGGATGAGCTAAACAAACAAGTCTGATACTTGGAGGTCCCACCTCGCAACTTACAGGACTTAAAGGATCTGCTGCTAACATCTTGGAGCCAGATACCACAGCACACCTTCAGGGGTCCATGCCTCGACAGGTCAGGGCTGTTTTGGCAGCAAAACGGGGACCAACACAATATTAGGACATAATGTTATGTCTGATCATGTATACATATATCTTCTTTTTGTGCAGAAATTACCTCAAGGAACAAAAATTAACTTTTAAAAAATGACCCCTTTAAGACTTTTATATAGAACCTTTTTAAAGGGTTCAAGAGTCAAAGCCCTAGGGTTCCATAGAAGCTTTTCTTCACATGACGCGATGTGTAGCTCTCAGGCACAGATGGCTGATTTGGACCCAGACTCTGTGGTGGGCCTGCGTTATCAGGGGAACATTTTTGTGGCGTCCAGGCACCCGGTATGGGTGGTCAAGAGGACGACTGCAGGCCTCCACTCTGGCAAAACTCCCAACCCGCAACACCCTGCTGCTCCCCAAAAACAAACAGCTCTAAAACACCCTTTGTCTTTTCATTACACACTTCCATTCCTCAAGCTGTGCTCTGGTGGCTTAGTAACACAACATCATACCAGTGAGGAAAACCGTAAACACGTCTCATCTTTTGCGGAGGTGCGTACAAAATATGTACTCGTCATCGCCATTTCAACAATTATGCTCAATTTGGGGAGTCATTTTACAAGTTAATAGGCGATGCAAGTTCTCGTTGAAGAAAAAAACAGCCTGTGGCGACTTCTGGCCTAACGTCAAAAAGTCTGTGGCTCTGAATCAACTCGCATGCAAAATCACTGAATCACCATCTCACATGATAGCTGTTATTCATTACAGATTTTCCATAAACAGATAAATAGGTTTTCTTTCCTTTAAGAAATCATTTTTATTTTCCTTGTTTATTCCCATTGGTGTTATGGCATTGGCTGTTTTCTAAGCTAAGCTGGAAGCAATTGGATTTTGTTTTACAATATGTTACTGCTACAGCAAAAGCTTTGTGAAATGTGATATATTATAAATTTACTTCAGATTTTTTGTGTTCCAGTTCAATATATTGAAACACTGGCACTTCAAAAGCTCTTATACTGAAACTTAACGTGTTTTGAACTTGAAAACGCCGATATTAAATCAATGCATGTGTTGAGTTATAGATAAAATTGAACCACGTATATATAGCCTGTTTTAAATAATGCAAAACGCATTTAGACCTACATATAAAATACGTGCTTCAACAGCCAGTCTGGAAAACATCAAGGCAAGTTTCTAAATGTCCTCTGAACGACAGCAAACAGTGTCTGTAGTTTTTGCGAGGCACTGACAAAACCATCCCTACCTTTCAACAGGCAAGAAAACAGGCAGAAAGCAACTGTAGCTCTTTTGTGCTCGTGTCCGATCAAGCAGAACGATCTGGAGAGGAGAGATGGGTTTAATGGATGGGGAAAAGAAGCTTGCAAAGAAAAAAAAACAAAAACGTTATGACTTTGACTGTCGGAATAACGAGACAAAGCTGAGGAAGAAAGCACCTTTTACATGCCTGCCACAGAATCCTAATGATTCCCGCTAACAAGACTTTCTTTTGTCCGTTTATCTCTGTGTTCAGTGACATGTTCAATATATTGAAAGGGCTTCATAATCACTGCTGCGACGGCAAACACGCCTATTATTGAGAGCTTGTTTAAGACCGTCTTGGTCTTTGGTCACTGTTTTATGCTTCTGTGCTGTTACTTGGTGTCCATCCAAAATGACTGCTAATACTGCTCTTAAAGGGACACCTTGTGAAAAAGAAGGGCACTTAATTCTATTGAATGTGCACTTTAAAGGGGTGGTAAACCACGATTTCACTTTTCTAATTTTAGCTAGTGTGTAATGTTGGTGTTTGAGCATAAACAACATCTGCAAAGTTACAACGTTCAAAGTTTAAAGCAAAGGGAGATATTTGCTTTGAAAGAAATCGATTTCTAAGGACTACAGCAAACGGCCGGTAGGGACTACTACACATTCCTCCAGGGTCTCTGACATCACCAGCCCCAATATTTACATAAACCCCTCCTCCGAGAATATGAAATAAGGGGGGGCCATTTTGTATCGCCTCGGGGAATAGTTGTTGTGGTTAGTAGGCTGGAGTGCTGTTGACAATGCCGACGAAACGCTGTTATTTTCATCCGGATTGCAGGTCCACTTTGTTCAGCCTTCCTAGGGACGGGGCAGTGTTGCAGTGCGTTTAACATACAACGTCATATTCATGTGTGTAAGAGACATGAGGGGAACACGATCGCATTTGCATCGGATATATGCTGCCCATCATAAATCAAAGCACGAGACAGACAGGGGTCGGAGGAGAAGATCGGAAAATGTGACATAATGGACAATATTCGTCTGTATTTGCAATACATGAGCCTTCAGCTGCGCGAGACAGGCGGGCACGAGCGGCTACCGCGGCACATCTCGCGGAGGAAAGCTTCCACAATCTTCGCGAGTACGGGCCACAACCTGTAAGTGTGATTTATTTTTCGTCGATGTGTTTTCCTGTAATAGTTCGTGTTGTTAATTGTAGCCTACGTTGTAGCAAGGAAGTAAACATGACAGCGCTGTTTGGCTCTGCAAACCAGTTTGTTAAATGCTCATTCATACTTAACGTTATCTGACAAACACCTAACGTTACAAACTGTTTAAAATCTCAACAGTGAACTTGGCATTAGTGTAAATTATTCTTTGATTAGAGCTTTTATGTATTGTTTATCTACAGGCATGCTAAACATGGTTCTGTGTTTGATTTGGCTACTAGCAATGTTTAGTGTTCGTTCTTGCGACAGATATTTGGCAAATCGTTCTAAAAAATACAAAAGTAACAGTGCCATTCAGGAGCGATCACTATAGATCCGCAGTCTTTACTCTTGAGGACTGAACAGGTTCTGCTCGATCATCTTCACTAAAATTGTCTGGGTCTGATTCGGGCTCTTGGTATGGTTTTATTGACGCTAGCGTACACAAAGCTCAGGCTAGTAGCCTGAGGCTACCTGTAGAGGTAAGGGGCGTGACGCTTTCGAGAAACGTGCACTAGGCGGTTAGCGAATCACAGCACACTGGGCCAGCTAACCAATCAGAGCCCATTGCATATTTTTGAGGGACTGGCTTCACAGAATCCGGAAACCATCAGACCGTTTTTACAAGGAGGGACAGAGCAGTGTAGAATAAAGGTAAAATATATGAAAAATACTGCATTTTTAAAAAAACGAAGCATGAACACGTTACAGTGCACCCCACAAACACAGTCAAGCCTTCGAAAGAGTGTGCTTTACTACCCCTTTAAATCTAAAAAAAGTGTAATTTAAAAAAACTGTACTTGCATATCATATTTTTTTTCATGACACTTTCACTTTCATGACTAGGCCTATATGTTGTATGCAACGCATATGTAGACTTTAAAGTATATTTTAAATCATTGTTTTAAAGGGATAGTTCACCCAAAAACGAAAATTAGCTCATGATATACTCAACCTCAAGTCATCCTAGGTGTATATGACATTCTTCTTTCAGACGAATAAAATCAGAGTTATATTAAAAATGTCCTGGCTCTTCCAAGGTTTATAATGGCAGTGAATTGTTGTGTCGTTTATGAAGTCCATAAAAGTGCATCTATCCATCATATAACTGCTACACACGGCTCCGGGGGGGCTAATAAAGGTGTGTAAGAAAAATATCCATATTTAAAACTTTATAGACTAAAATAACTAGCTTCCGGCGGTCAACAGTACGTGAGTAGACTGAACTAACCCTTTAATAATCTTTTGTCATGCTTTAAAGAATAATTTTTTTTTTGACTTTATTGTGTTATTGTTTATTGTGCAGTTAATAACTGGTAAACTTTGTATCTGCAAAACAACTCTGATAAACTGCGTGCGAGCTCTCCCATTCACTACCCGTAGACTATAATACCCATCAAAATAGGAGTCCTCCTTAGTAGGACAGATAATGTAGACCTTAAATATATCTAAAATTAAATTAATTTACATATAACCAGTTTAATATGGAGAGGCACTGAAATGTAGACCCTCGTGTTTTTGACCTACAGTGTTACATGACGTGAGAACAGTTAGTTATTTCGGTTTGTATGTTAACAGGGACTTTAATCGTAACTTAATGAGAGTATGACAAAGAGAAAATCTTCTCAGGATCCCTGGAATCAGTGTCACAGTACCTCAGGCACGACATTTTAGCATTTTTGCAGCATAAACACCATCAAACCGATGAGAGCTTCGGATTTTCCAATGTTTCTCTATGGCACTGACTTCTAAAGATGTCCAAGTTCCGGTCCCAGCGCAACTGATAATCAACTGCTATTGGCTCATCTGCGTTCGAGGGGAGGGGCTTACCGTTAGGTCAATTGCAGTTTAAGTCACTTCCGTATTGGCTTCAAGAGAAACTGGGGGAGGTTGCCGCTTGTTGATAACGCTAGTGTGGATTAATGTAGACATAGCCTAAGTGTCTGACAACATTACATTCGGTTCACACTTAAGTATATAATTTGCATACTAAGTGCTCTTTTGAAAAGTATGCTACTTTTTCACAAATGTCGGTTCTCCCAAAAATAAAATTGTGTCATCATTCTGTCGTTCCACAAATCCACAAAAAATCAACATTAGAAATTTTAATTGTATGGGGAAAATTTTTTTGTGTCCCACAAAAGAAAGAAAGTCACCGTTTTGGAAAGACATGAGGGCGAGTACATAATGACAGTTTTAATTTTTGTGGGTGAACTGTCCCTTTAAGACAGAGATGGCGGTCTGCATGCTATTGGATAAAGTAGAACTAGCTGAAACTCAGTACAGTTGCCATATTGTTTCTATTCTGATTCCCAGAGAGGGAAGTGACAACATGACAGAGTGATTGGGGACAAATTCCTGCTCCTGCCTAGACAACTTCCCAGCAGGCCAACGTCTGCTTTGTCTTCGCAACAGAGATCTTACTGTGATGATGATGGCCGCGTTCTTTCTGGACCATCCCAGAACCAGCGTCCATGAAGAGCCTCAAGAACCTTCAGCTCCCTCATGCGTATTTCACCCAAAACTACTCAATACTGTCAGTATTATTTACTCAATATTTCAAACCCGTATGCTGACAGTTCATAGTGAAGACAGCTCCAAAAAGGGCAGGAAACCACCATAAGAGCAGTCAACTCAACACTATCACATTTGTTCCAAGTCTTTTAAAGCCATGCAGTAGCTTTAAGGAAAATACTAACATTTAAATCAAGTTAAATATTAAGACATGCATACTAAAAAATTGCATGACACATTTGGCTACAACATATGCAAGAACGAATTGTATTTTTTAAATCTAAAAGCAAATGCAATTTTACAAAATGTCAACAAGGACTGACGTTTTTGTCTTTTCGTCACATTGGATTATAGTGTGCGTTTTCTGATCATCTCTAATCTCTGATAAATCTATCTTAAATTGAATTCAATCAAACATGCAAATAATGTCGTTTTTAGTTAAATACATGCAGTACATATGATGGAATACGACTCATAAATTTGGAAATATTTTTATTTTGGCATAATACATGCTATACTTTAACCCTATCAAGGCCTATTTGATGCACAAAATTTTAATGCATCTAAATGATCAACATTAATAGTCATTGCTGAAAAACCTGTTGCACACAATCTACTACATGCCTTCTGTCGTCTTGTGATTGATAGTTTAGACTTTTTAGTCCTTTTAGTGTAGTTGTAAAAACATCCATCTTTCAGCTTTTCACGTGTCTTTTTGCAGTGAAATCTCTACTTATTCTTTATAAAGATTAACTTTCATATCGTTATTTGTGCTTTGTGGCGGCGCATTATCTGCTGAAAGAGCCACAGCCACCAGGGAATACCGTTTCCATGAATGTGTGTATATGGTCTGCAACAATGCTTAGGTAGGTGGTTCGTGTCAAAGTAACATCCACATGGATGGCAGGACCCAAGGTTTCCCAGCAGAACATTGCCCAAAGTATCACTGCCTCCGCCGGATTGCCTTCTTCCCATAGTGCACCTGGTGCCATGTGTTCCCCAGGTAAGCGACGCACACGCACCCGGCCATCCACGGCTGTGGACAGGGGTCAGCATGGGCACCCTGACTGGTCTGCGGCTGTGCCGCCCCATACACAACAAACTGAGATGCTCTGTGTATTCTGACATCTTTCTATCTGAACCAGCATTAACTTCTTGAGCAGTTTGAGCTCCAGTAGCTCGTCTGTTTGATCGGACCACACGGGCCAGCCTTCGCTCCACTGTCCTTCGGTTCTCCACTGTTCCTTCCTTGGAGCACTTTTGATAGACACTGACCACTGCAGACCGGGAACACCCCACAAGAGCTGCAGTTTTGGAGATGCTCTGACCCAGTCGTCTAGCCATCACAATTTGGCCCTTGTCAATCTCGCTCAAATCCTTACGCTTGCCCAGTTTTCCTGCTTCTAACGCATCAACTTTGAGGACAAAATGTTTACTTGCTGCCTAATATATCCCACCCACTAACAGAGATAATCAGTGTTATTCACTTCACCTTATGAGGTCATAATGTTATGCCTGATCGGTCTATATACATTTACATTTTACATTTATGCATTTAGCAGACACTTTTATCCAAAGCGACTTACAACTTGGGGGTACATGAAGCGATTGGTCATGAAGAGTCGAGAAGCGCAATAAGAGCCTGAGATCCTGAGACCGTGTACATTGCTCAGTGTAGCACAGGCTAGAGTAGGGAGGGAAGAAGGAAGAGAAAGGAGAGGAGAGGACTTTTTTTTTTTTTATGAGGTTAAGTGCTCACGGAAGAGCTGAGTTTTAAGTTGACTTTTGAATGATGTCAATGATTCTGCGTTTCGGATGGCGTTGGGAAGATCGTTCCACCAGCTGGGAACGTTGAATGAGAATGTTCTGGAAAGGGATTTTTTCCCCCTCTGTGATGGTACCACAAGCAGTCGTTCCTTTGCGGAGCGAAGGCTTCTGGTGGGGGTGTGGATTTGTAGAATGGAGTCAAAGTAAGCAGGAGCTGAGCGCGTGGTGGCTCTGTATGCAAGCGTCAGCGCCTTAAACTTGATGCGAGCAGCGAGTGGTAGCCAGTGCAGGGAGATGAAGAGAGGTGTGACGTGGGTCCTTTTGGGCTCGTTGAAGACAAGACGTGCTGCTGCATTCTGGATCATTCGAAGTGTTTGGATCGCACAAGAGGGGAGTCCAACCAGAAGTGCATTACAGTAGTCAAGTCTAGAAATAACCAGGGCCTGGACAAGAAGCTGTGTTGCGTGCTCTGTTAGGAACGGTCTAATCTTCCTGATGTTGTGGAGCGTAAACCGGCATGAGCGAGCCGTCTTAGAAATGTGTTCTCTGAAGGACAGCTGCTCATCAAATGTTACTCCAAGATTTCTGACTGACTTTGATGGGGATATCGTCTATATAGTCTACGGTGTGATCTGAAATGATTAAGTATTTCCCTCACTTTACAAAAACACACCTAAAGAGTTCACGCATACACTACGTGATGTAGTCTAGTAGGTTAGACTAGTGCACTTGACCATTTAGAGTGCACACTTTCACTGCGGGATTTGAAGCCCTCAATATTCAAGATAAGGGGCAAAATGCCCCTGTATGTCTTCTAAATAAATATCACACGAAGAGTGCCGTTTTTTTCTCCAACTATCAGCATGTCATATGTCATATTGATTTTATACAAGTTAATATTAAGTGACGTACATTTTAGACACCATTTAGCCTGTTTTTGCTCTATTTCGCCAAAGAAAATATTTCCAAACAAAGCCATAGGACTGGTTTGCGTCTCTGAGCAACACCCAACGAATCTTGTCTAATTATCATTATCGAGAAAATCCCAGAAAATATTGAGATATCATTTGTCAATATCGCACACCGCTAAAAGATATAAAAAAAACACAGTATGAGAGAGAGAAGACTAATGACTAAAACAAGATAGGGAACGACAAATGCGCTTGCATGAAAATTATCCAGAGTAGGTGTTGATCATTAAACCGAACATTTAAATATCATCTTATTAAGACCTTATTGGCAGATATAGAGTGATGACTGATATTTATTTGTATTTTATGTCTGATTTACATTCGCCTACAAGCATCAGAATTTTGTCTAAAGGTACAATAAACTCTTCCATAAAAAAAAATCTGATTATTGTTTCATATGCCAGGCGTTACAGAGTTAATAGCTGAAATAAAGAGGTGAAAAAGTATTTTGAGTCAAGGCATAAAGAAAGTCAGAAGACAAAGAAAAAAGAAGACAGCGACAAATGCGTTCGCATGAAAACGATCCAGAGTAGGTGTGAACTGTGAGCGAGGGACAGAACTTTCTGGAAGCTTTCCTGTCGTAATATCGTTATTGTTTCTTCGCCCGGTGGTCTAAGCTCAGAAAGCTCTAGTTCAGAGGATAAATCTGGGCATGTAAGTGAATCCGCACCAAGAGATTCAGTAGTGATCTTAGTTTTCACCACTCAGTGATCCGCGCGCCGCCCCAAAATACCCGTTAAGCCCCGTCCAGACAGTGACACATTAGCGTGAAGGAGCCAAACCACATCAGTGTGCCATTATTAACAGCAGATTTTATGCTTCTCAAATACACTCCTTGTTTTTCCAGCGTAGTGAGAGTGTGAGCTCGTTTCAATCTCCTGAATTATGCCACACCAGATGCGGCGGCGTTTCTTCAGCCAACTCAATATACGGAGGACCGAACTTCAAGACACCTTCCTCTCTCCGACGTCAGAGCGGGCACATGGTATTCACATCGATGGCTCAAACTGCAATATGACAGGAGCTGCAGTCGCACTCCCACTGCATGCCTTCAGTCCTCAATAATGACGTCACCTCCAGAAAAATGATCTTCGGTGCATTATCAGGGGGCTCGACATCGCCGTACACACGGTTCAGGACTTTAACAGAGGAGGGGAATGATGACAGACACGATCCATGCGTTGCTTCTGAGTTATTAAAACTTTGATTGAAGCAAACACACCAACATTCAGACCCAAGCAGGGCCGGACCCTCCTATAGAGAGTCGCTGAGGGCCTTAATTGGGGCCCCATGAGATGGTTCATAATGAATGAGAAGATTTCCATTATAAGGCATTTCATCCGTTCTACTCTGGTAGCAATTGGTCATATGTCAGATTAAAACAGTAAACGGGACTATCAAAACATTGTGCAATCACAGCATGAGATTTCTGCAACATGTCCTCCAACCAATACGCCTAGTCATTAGTCACTTCCCTGAAATATGACCCATAGGAGCGTTTACTAAAGTTGTGCCCCTATCGACAAAAGTACACTTTCATTTTAATTCATGAAATATAACCCATAGGAGCGTTTACTAAAGTTGTGCCCCTATCGACAAAAGTACACTTTCATTTTAATTCATGAAATATAACCCATAGGAGCGTTTACTAAAGTTGCACCTCTATCGACAACAGGACACTTTCATTTTAATTCATGAAATATGACCCATAGGAGCGTTTACTAAAGTTGCGCCCCTATCGACAACAGGACACTTTCATTTTAATTCATGAAATACGACCCATAGGAGCGTTTACTAAAGTTGTGCCCCTATCGACAACAGGACACTTTCAATTTAATTCATGAAATACGACCATAGGAGCGTTTACTAAAGTTGCGCCCCTATCGACAACAGGACACTTTCATTTTAATTCATGAAATACGACCATAGGAGCGTTTACTAAAGTTGCGCCCCTATCGAAAACAGGACACTTTCATTTTAATTAATGAAATACGACCATAGGAGCGTTTACTAAAGTTGTGCCTCTATCGACAACAGGACACTTTCATTTTAATTCATGAAATACGACCCATAGGAGCGTTTACTAAAGTTGTGCCCCTATCGACAACAGGACACTTTCATTTTAATTAATGAAATACGACCATAGGAGCGTTTACTAAAGTTGCGCCCCTATCGACAACAGGACACTTTAATTTTAATTAATGAAATACGACCATAGGAGCGTTTACTAAAGTTGCGCCCCTATCGACAACAGGACACTTTCATTTTAATTCATGAAATACGACCCATAGGAGCGTTTACTAAAGTTGTGCCCCTATCGACAACAGGACACTTTCATTTTAATTCATGAAATACGACCCATAGGAGCGTTTACTAAAGTTGTGCCCCTATCGACAACAGGACACTTTCATTTTAATTAATGAAATACGACCATAGGAGCGTTTACTAAAGTTGCGCCCCTATCGACAACAGGACACTTTAATTTTAATTCATGAAATACGACCATAGGAGCGTTTACTAAAGTTGCGCCCCTATCGAAAACAGGACACTTTCATTTTAATTCATGAAATACGACCCATAGGAGCGTTTACTAAAGTTGTACCCCTATCGACAACAGGACACTTTCATTTTAATTCATGAAATACGACCATAGGAGCGTTTACTAAAGTTGCGCCCCTATCGACAACAGGACACTTTCATTTTAATTCATGAAATATGACCCATAGGAGCGTTTACTAAAGTTGCGCCCCTATCGACAACAGGACACTTTAATTTTAATTCATGAAATATGACCCATAGGAGCGTTTACTAAAGTTGCGCCCCTATCGACAACAGGACACTTTCATTTTAATTCATGAAATACGACCATAGGAGCGTTTACTAAAGTTGTGCCCCTATCGACAACAGGACACTTTCATTTTAATTCATGAAATACGACCATAGGAGCGTTTACTAAAGTTGCGCCCCTATCGACAACAGGACACTTTAATTTTAATTCATGAAATATGACCCATAGGAGCGTTTACTAAAGTTGCGCCCCTATCGACAACAGGACACTTTCATTTTAATTCATGAAATACGACCATAGGAGCGTTTACTAAAGTTGCGCCCCTATCGACAACAGGACACTTTCATTTTAATTCATGAAATACGACCCATAGGAGCGTTTACTAAAGTTGTACCCCTATCGAAAACAGGACACTTTCATTTTAATTCATGAAATATGACCCATAGGAGCGTTTACTAAAGTTGCGCCCCTATCGAAAACAGGACACTTTCAATTTAATTCATGAAATGACCCATAGGAGCGTTTACTAAAGTTGTGCCCCTATCGACAACAGGACATTTTCATTTCAAATTAGTTTGTTTCCTTTTATTTGCGTCATATTTCGGGTTTTGCATAGCTCAATTGATAGAGCATTGCAAAATACTAAACGCAACATCATGTGATCATGCAATCGTGGGTTCGATTCCAGGGAACGCATATGCTCATAAAGTGTATATGCACTATAAATCACTGGGTAGGTGTAGGTTTAGGGGTGGGTGTAGATGTAGGTGTAGGTGTAGGTTTAGGGGTGGGGTGGTGTAGGTGTAGGTTTAGGGGTGCTGTAGGTGTAGGTGTAGGTTTAGGGGTGGGGTGGGTGTAGGTTTAGGGGTGGTGTAGGTTTAGGGGTGGGGTGGGTGTAGGTGAAAGTTTAGGGTTGGGGTGGTGTAGGTTTAGGGATGGTGTAGGTGTAGGGTTAAGGGTGGGTGGTGTAGGTTTAGGGGTGGGGTGGGTGTAGGTGTAGATTTAGGGGTGGTGTAGGTTTAGGGGGGTGTAGGTGTAAGTTTAGGGGTGGGTGTAGGTGTAGGTTTAGGGGTGGTCTAGGTGTAGGTGTAAGTTTAGGGGTGGTGTAGGTGTAGGGTTAAGGGTGGGTGGTGTAGGTTTAGGGGTGGGGTGGGTGTAGGTGTAGATTTAGGGGTGGTGTAGGTTTAGGGGGGTGAAGGTGTAAGTTTAGGGGTGGGTGTAGGTGTAGGTTTAGGGGTGGTCTAGGTGTAGGTGTAAGTTTAGGGGTGGTGTAGGTGTACATTTAGGGGTGGGGTTAGGGTTAGGGGTGGGTGTAGGTGTAGGTTTAGGGTGGTGTAGGTGTAGGTTTAGGGGTTGTCTAGGTGCAGGTGTAAGTTTAGGGGTGGGGTAGGTGTAGGTTTAGGGGTGGTCTATGTGTAGGTTATGGGGTGGTCTAGGTGTAGGTGTAAGTTTAGGGGTGGGGTAGGTGTAGGTTTAGGGGTGGTCTATGTGTAGGTTTAGGGGTGGTCTAGGTGTAGGTGTAAGTTTAGGGGTGGTGTAGGTGTAGGTGTAAGTTTAGGGGTGGTGTAGGTGTAAGTTTAGGGGTGGTGTAGGTGTAGGTGTAAGTTTAGGGGTGGTGTAGGTGTAAGTTTAGGGGTGGTGTCGGTGTAGGTGTAAGTTTAGGGGTGGTGTAGGTGTAAGTTTAGGGGTGGTGTAGGTTTAGGTGTGGGACAGGTGTAGGTGTAGTTTTAGGGGTGTGGGTTTATGTAGGTTTAGGGGTGGTGTAGGTGTAAGTTTAGGGGTGGTGTATGTGTAGGTTTAGGGGTGGGTGAAGGTGTAGGGGTGGGGTGGGTGTAGGTTTAGGGGTGGGTGAAGGTGTAGGGGTGGGGTGGTTGTAGGTTTAGGGGTGGGTGAAGGTGTAGGGGTGGGGTGGTTGTAGGTGTAAAAAATATTTTGGCTAAATGGAAATATGACAAATGATGGTAAAATGCCACACATTGCATTTAAATGAACACGCATTTTGATTGGTAACGACACGTAACACGACACTCATTATTTTAATGCCAGCTAGAGGGCGCATGACTTTAAGGTCATAATAAGGTGCTTGAAAAACGACCTACAGAGTCGGGTTTTTTGGAGGACAGTCTGGATTTCAGATTTACATATATTCACTTTCGCATGTAGTTCTGCACAAATTGTTAGCTGACTTTGAATTGTTGTTGCATTATATAAACATTTGGTTTGGTAACACTTGGGTATGGGGAACATTCACAATTAACTATGACTTTTTTCCTCAATAAACTCATCATTACTGCTTATTAATAGTTCGTAAGGTAGTTGTTGAGTTTAGGTATTGGGTGATTATGGGATGTAGAATATGATCATGCAGAATGAGGCATTAATATGTGCTTTATAAGTACTAATAAACTGACAATATCCTAGTAATATGCATGCTAATAAGCAACTAAATGTGCCAAACATTTATATTGTCAACATAGTTATGCACTGCACAAATTATGTCAGGTAGCCAAAAAGAAAAGGTTAAACTCACACTCTAAAAAATGCTGGGTTAAAAATAACCCAAGTTGGGTTGAAAATGGACTAACGCAGCAATTGGGTTGTTTTTAGCAAACATTTAACCCAACCGCTGGGTTAAAACTACCCATTCACTGGGTTAGTCCATTTTCAACCCAACTTGGGTTATTTTTAACCCAGCATTTTTTAGAGTGCAACAATACTCAATACTCAAAATATTAAGAAAAAAAATATTTCATTCAAGTTATAGCCTAGTTGCCAAAGGCAACAATTCTCCTTTTCATTTTGTTTAACTTGATGCACTAAAATAACTAATACTAAAATATATATATATATTTTAAAACAGGGCGATCTGGGTGCAGGAAACTTGGAGAAAGAGAAAACACTGTTCATTTTCAGGGGCGTAAATCGCGGGGGGGACAGGACCCCCCCAATCGGAGGGCTGTCCCCCCCTAAAAACCATGCTGAGTATTGTAAATAATATAACAATATATACTTAAAATAAATGTGTAAGTAGTGAAACAATACAAGCGCAAACGGGACAAAAAATGCGTTTTAAGTTTAGAAACATTTTGAGTCCCCCCTCCCCCCTTGCCTCACAGTGGTTTGATCCACCGCGCACCTCAACTAATATAGACCGTAATAGACCGTAGAAAAACTACCACACAAGTTTGGGAAGGCTCTTCAGACAGCAGTTGTGAAACACCAGTAGTAGCTGTCAAGGCTATTTTATTCACTTTAAACGTCAGATGAAGTGATTCTTTTCTCTTTAAAGGTCCCGTTTTTCGTGTCTTTTTGAAGCTTTGATTGTGTTTACAGTGTGCAATATAACATGTGTTCATGTTTCGGGTGTAAAAAAAAACACAATTTACTCATCTGTACACCGCTGTTTTCACTGTCCTAAAAACGGCTGATGAGTTCCTTGTTCTATGAAGTCCCTCCTTCAGAAATACGTAACGAGTTCTGATTGTGCCAGCGGTTCCCGTGTTGTGATTGGACAGCAGCTTAGCGAACGTAACTTACACGGAAAGGTCACGCCTCTTAACGGGAGATATATGCGCTTAATGATCTCTACAGCGTCCCTGGGAAAGCCAAACAAAGGTGATTTGACTCCGGGATGAAAATAACAGCGTCTCGACGACACGGCGACAAACACACTCAAGCTACACTTCCTCTTCTCCACGCAACACTTCCTCTTCTCCACGTGGGACAGCAACAAGACCACGCCCCCTTTTTTTGCGTTTTCTTGTGGGCGGAGGTTAGTCTGTTCTACTGACGTCATTTATGAAGGAAGTACCAGGATGTAGTCCAAGCCGGCCGTTCGCTTTAGGCTTTGAAAGGGAACTTCTGTTAAATAAAATATCTCGCTTGGCATTGAACTTTGAGCTTTATAATTTTACAGGTATTATTTATGCTCTAACAGCAACATTACACACTAACTAAAGTTTGAACAATGGGATCACGAAGAACGGGACCTTTAATACAGATTAGGCAAAACACTGTTAACATCACTTGCCCACCGCCCCGCTCCGCTGTATAGTAATAAAATCATTTGGTTCAGTTAGAGAACTGAGAAAACAATTAAAAACTGAACGTGTGTGATCAATACAGCACGAGCCGAACGAGCAAACCGCTGACAGACAAGATTATCGAAGATTTGGTTTCAAAGCGTAAAAGCTCCTATTTAAGGGAGTGTGTCATTGTACTGTTTTGTTGTTGTGTTTTTCATTACGAATAATCGGCTAATGAACCCAAAATTCAAGCAACCCGCCCCCAAATTAAAAAAATTGGCTAATTCTAAACCGTAAGTTCAGTCAGATCTGTGTAGGGTTTTGCTCAATATGATAATAAGTGGCAGATCAGAGGCTTGCTGCAGTTGAATATCTAAATATCTGAATATCATAGTATAAAATACTATGTGGAGGACGCAAGATAATTTAATAATTATAATATGACTGCGTGGTGAACCTTAATCGTATTTAAACTACTATCGCTTTGTGTTGTTGGTCAGATAAAATGACAGAGAAAAGAAAAACGGACATTAGATAATTTTTCAGTGCACCAAAACGCCAAATAAGTACGAAATGGTTTTTTTTTTTTTTTGTGGTACACATATCCTTACAAGTATGATTTTGGCTGTATTATTTGTGTCCCCTTCAAAAATTGCTCTTGAGAAATTTCATGTTTATTGTCCCCCCCAACTTTTAGATGAAATGTACGCCCCTGGTTCATTTACTGCCAACATTGTAACAAAGCTGGTAGAAAATCTGAAAACTTAAAATGTTTAAATGCCCTTTAAAATGTGTGAGCAAATTCTATTGATTTATCACCAAAATTAAAGTTATATATGAATAAATCTTAATATAGAGGAGGTTTGATACATCTGCAAGAATGACTTTAAAGCATCAGTTTATTACATGGTTTTGAAAAATTATTTTAGTCAAAAAAAATCTATTTGTAAAGTAACCTTAACATTAATGGCTTAATAAATATTCCTAGCAAATACTGTATAAAAAAATGCGGTGACACTTTACAATAAGGTTTCATTAGTTAACACAAACTAATAATGAACTGCACTTTATTCATCTTTGTTCATGTTAATTTCAACATTTACTCATACACTGCAAAAAATGCTTTTCTTACTTAGTGTTTTTGTCTTGTTTTCAGTCCAAATATCTAAAAAATCTTACATTAAGAAGCATTTACTAGACAAGCAAAAGTTTTTGTCTTATTTTGGGGAAAAATAACTCAAAATTAAGGGAGTTTTTTCTTAAAATAAGCAAAATAATCTGCCAATAGGGTAAGCAGAATAATCTTAATTCAAACAGAAAACAAGATTATTTTTCTTACCCCATTGGCAGATTATTTTGCAGATTATAAATGCTTCTTAATGTAAGATTTTTTAGATATTTGGACTGAAAACAAGACAAAAATACTAAGTAAGAAAAGCATTTTTTGCAGTGTACGTTATTAAAATCAAAAGTTGTATGTGTCAACATTATTAATGCATTGTGAACTAACATGAACAGCTGTATTTTTATTAACTAAAGATGAACAGATACAGTTACAAATGTACTGCTCATTGTTAGTTCATGTTAGTTAATGCATTAACTAATGTTAACCTTATTGTGAAGTGATAGCAAAAATGCTTTGCTTAAAAATAAAAATTGATTGAATGTAGCCAGTGAAAAATAACACCCAAAAAAAAAATCTCATTCCTATATTTTGTGAATTGAATTAAAAACATGAATTCAGCTGAACTGATTCTTTTCCCCCACATCAAATTGTTTTATACAAGTCGGTCCAGTTTCTTGATTTCGCCTTGGACCGTATAATCCACGGATCTCCAGAGCTTAAAGCTTGATGTTATCACTGGCGTTGTTTGAGAACTCCTATCCAGCTCAGATGGACCGTCTTACGTGTAAATCGGTGTGTTTTTGTGGTGAATATTCTAACCTACACACACACTCACTAGCCTGGCTAATAAAACATTCATAGGAGGACAGGAATTTCCCTTTGTCTGTGTAACTGGCTTCCTGATGGGACCGCCAACTGCCCTCCATTCTGGGTGCCAAACAATGACCCAGTGTTTCATCACAACTATATCACAAATAAATCTGTCAACCAAACACACTCTTTCTCACTACTAATAATTACTTAACATGCGGGGTGGGGGGTGGGGGGGGGGTTGTAAATAAAACACCAATTACCGTAGTATGTTTTACAAGAAATTATTTCAGTTTGTCTACTTCAAAATGTAATGTTGATTTAATGATAGCCTGGTCCTACCAGACTCTCGTACATTTCATTTGTACTGAGAGTCTGGCCACTCTCCTTTGACAAGCGTTTACTTCCTTGAAGGCGGGAACTCTGTTGAAGTTTAAAACTATTGGATCCGCCATAACCAATCGCTATCGTTTGGTCGTGACGTATGTCATGCGCCGTTCGCCTCTGTTTCTCACATGGAAGTCCGTAAAAATAAATGTGCAGCCACCTCAGAGATAAAACCTCAAACTCGTGCATTGGGATGGTGATTTATTCACGGTGGAGGGGAGAGTTTTGTGATTGGGAAAGCGCTGCTCACGTCATCCATAACATGATTGTGCTGTAAATAAAATATCATATGCTTGGTATGATAAGAATAAATGCTGCTGTAAATAACGGCCCAATTCAAATGTTTACATGCTTTTCTTCTTTTTATTTTTGAGCGTGATGAAATATATTGTTCTTGTAAATACTTGCCAGCATTTAAAGGTGCCGTTCTTCGTGATCCCATTGTTCAAACTTTAGTTAGTGTGTAATGTTGCTGTTAGAGCATAAATAATACCTGTAAAATTATAAAGCTCAAAGTTCAATGCCAAGCGAGATATTTTATTTAACAGAAGTTCCCTTTCAAAGCCTACAGCGAACGGCCGGCTTGGACTACATCCTGGTACTTCCTTCATTAATGACGTCAGTAGAACAGACTAACCTCCGCCCACAAGAACACGCGAAAAAGGGGGCGTGGTCTTGTTGCTCTCCCACGTGGAGAAGAGGACGGGTTGCGTGGAGAAGAGGAATTGTTGCGTTTGAGTGTGTTTGTCGCCATGTCGTCGAGACGCTGTTATTTTCATCCCGGAGTCAAATCACCTTTGTTTGGCTTTCCCAGGGACGCTGTAGAGATCATTGAGCGCATATATCTCCCGTTAAAGGGTTAGTTCACCCAAAAATGAAAATTATGTCATTAATTACTCACCCTCATGTCGTTGGACACCCGTAAGACATTCGTTCATCTTCGGAACACAAATGAAGATATTTTTGTTGAAAGCTGAGGCTGAGAAAGGCCTCAGATAGGCCTCCATAGGGATTCAGTACATTTGCACTCACAAGACCCATAAAAGGCACTAAAAACGTCATTACAAAGTCCATCTCACTACAGTGGCTCTACAATAATTGTACAAAGTGACGACTAGTTTTTGTGCGCAAAAAAAAAAATCAAAATAACGACTTTATTCAACACAAACTTTGGCCTCTGCCGTGAACTCATGAAGCACCGTGACGCATGCGCGAGAAAATGACGCAGATCCGGCGTTCGGACACATAACCCAGAAGCGAGGAGGAGATGTGTTTACAAGCAGAGGAAGACGCGCCGTATCTAAGCTGTTGAATTCTACATTGATCGTGCTTTAGGTCTCGGCGTAGTGCTCAAAATGGGACTAAAGTGTGCATTTCATGGATTCCCGAACGCCGGCGCTACGTCATATTCTCGCGCATGCGTCGTGGAGTTCACAGCAGAGGCCAAAGTTTGTGTTGAATAAAGTCGTTATTTTGATTTTTTTTTGCGCACAAAAACTAGTCGTCGCTTTGTACAATTATTGTAGAGCCACTGTAGTGAGATGGACTTTGTAATGACGTTTTTAGTGCCTTTTATGGGTCTTGTGAGTGCAAAAGTACCGAATCCCTATGGAGGGCTTGCTGAGGCCTTTCTCAGCCTCAGCTTTCAACAAAAATATCTTCATTTGTGTTCCGAAGATGAACGGAGGTCTTACGGGTGTCCAACGACACGAGGGTGAGTAATTAATGACATAATTTTCATTTTTGGGTGAACTAACCCTTTAAGAGGCGTGACCTTTCCGTGCAACGTGCGCTAAGCTGCTGTCGAATCACAACATGGGAACCGCTGGCACAATCAGAACTCGTTACGTATTTCTGAAGGAGGGACTTCATAGAACAAGGAACTCATCAGCCGTTTTTAGGACAGTGAAAACAGCGGTATACAGATGAGTAAATTGTGTGAAAAATACTGTGTTTTTTTACACGCGAAACATGAACACATGTTATATTGCACACTGTAAACACAATCAAAGCTTCAAAAAAACACGAAGAACGGGACCTTTAAACAAAATACAATTCTAGAAATAAATCCAAATTACAGCGAAGCGCAACAGTACGGTGCTCTGCAGGGGTCAAAAAGGATATAAACAGTGAATTTTGAAGTGATATATTCTTGAAGACTCAGAGATGTGGATTCGGACAGCAATTAAATCACCACATGACCTTGGTGTTTGTCTAAAACAGGAGGTCATTCGGCCAGGGATTTTTACGCTGGTGGTGGAAGACGGACGGCAATAAAATCCCTGACTAGCCCCTGTAAATGATGACAATACCTCCAACCCCACGAGAAACAATTACCGTCCGAATAGGGCTTCAGAAACTCCTTCACCACTAACGGAGCGAGCTGGAAAATCAAACTTTTCCCAGGACACAACATCATGGCCTCCAACAAAACTCTTTAGGCTTTATCTTCTGGATATTTGGCAGTGGTGTCACAACGGACCGAATGGCTTCGCTCGCATCTTTCTCCGTCCATTACTGAACTACAACTCAAACTAGCGCACAACATCAACGTCATTGTTCTCAGCCACTCCCTCTGTTCGCTGATTGGACCGGTTAAAATTTGTTCTGAGAAACCTAAGACTATACCGCAGTCCGAGACGGAGTACTGAAGGAAAATTAAAATTGCGTGGAAGTACGTAGGAGGGCGGAGCCAGGCTAATTTAATTCAGGGCTGCCCCCTAACAATTGACTAAACTTTTCAACTAGAAGAGGCTTTGTCGACCGAAATTGTATTAGTCGGTTAGGCACAGAAAAAAACACTCAACAGGAAGTCACGCAGTCCGTGAGGGACAGATCATTACAGCATGTTGGGACGGACAGGAAATCCAAACGTTCGCCTATAATTCACAGACCTCAAATATGGCTTATCATTTGAAACATGCAAGTAGAAAATCTACATGGCCGCTCATTCTAAGATTAACCTCGATAAATGTGCGTTATTACAAGGTACATACATACAAGTGTTTGTGCGTGTTGAAGCTAAAGTATAGCGAGCTAACTGCATGACATGGAGGCACCAGTGCGATCACTTTACTCACCCCAATGTCATCCTTCATGTCAATGTTCATGTCTTTCTTTCTTCAGTCGAAAAGAATTTTAAGTTTTTTGAGGAAAACATGGCAACCAAAATGTTGAAGGTCCAAATCAATGCATCTTCAGAGGAAGGGCTTCAGAGGCTCTGCACGATCCCAGACGAGGAATAGGGTCTGATCTAGACAAACCATGTATAAAACTTCCGCCTACGTCAAGCATGGCCTTTCCAACGTGATTATGTAATGCCTGGTGTGTCGCAGACCAACTCAAGACAAACAATTGTGGTTAAAAAGTATATCAATTTACATTTTTTTTTAGAAAATGGCCGATGGTTTGTCTAGATAAGACCCCATTCCTCGTCTGGGATCGTGCAGAGCCTCTGAAGCCCTTCCTCTGAAACTGCATTGATTTGGACCTTCAACCGTTGGTTGCCATTGAAGTCCATTATGTGGAGAAAAATCCTGGAATATTTTCCTCAAAAAAATTATTTCCCACTGAAGAGAGAAAGACATGAACATCTTGGATGGCAGTGGGGTGAGTAAATTATCATTTTCAGGCCTCACTCATATGTGGTAATAAATCCGATATGATTTGGATGCGAGTCGTACGTCATTGAAAAAGGGACGGAGGCGAATGACGTCAACTCAGTTGGACACAAACTGCGATCACATGACACTAATGGTCACTAAAGGACTCTCCTCTTTTTTCTCCGCCTTACGCGAGCAATGTTTTGCTGACCATTAAAGATTGAAAAGCAAAACATTAAATGCATCCATTGCATATCGCACCGTTTTACTTCCTTTTCCGGGTCAGAGCGCCTTGGGCTGTTTCGCCAGTGTATAGTGTAAATGCAAATATTGGATACGGGTTGCTTTACATTTTACATTTACATTTATGCATTTGGCAGACGCTTTTATCCAAAGCGACTTACAGTGCACTTATTACAGGGACAATCCCCCTGGAGCAACGTGGAGTAAAGTGCCTTGCTCAAGGACACACTGGTGGCGACTGCTGGGATTGAACCAGCAACCTTCTGCATATCAGTTCCATGGTTTAACCCACTAGACCACCATCTCCATGCATCTTACATCATCTTTAAAAAGATGATGTAAGCGGGTCGTCAAAAACGAAATATAGTCACCAAATCGGAATTGTGCATCAAGACCTGCTGTGTGAATGCGTGTCATCCCAGAGGGTTAATATTAAAGGGGTGATGAATTGAGAAATCAACTTTCCTTTGAGCCTTTGGTATATAAAAGTTCATCGTGATATAAGAATATCCTGTAATTTTCAGAGCTGAAAACGTCCTTGTTAGTCAAAGAAAAGCTTTTATAGACACCAGGCCCAGAAAACGAGAGATCTCACAATATGTCGACCATTGACGTAATAGGACGCAGAAGCTCCGCCGCAAGCCCGCCCACCGACTCGTGGAGCTAAACGGATTGCTCTATCGAGCAATAAACATGCCGGTTCTAGCTCACGTGCGGAAGACATTGCGTTTGTTCGCTTCATTTCACCGCGGAATCGATTACAAACAAGATACAGGTTGAGACTGGATTTGCAGACATATTGAGATTAAAACACAATGCTGTGTCTTCTATTTTGGATTCGACAGGAACGGTGCAACACACTTATGTGAGTAAAAAATGTTTTTATATGTGTTAGTATTGCATTGTTACAGATAGTTTGATATCTATTGATTACATACCGTAGCACGCTGTCACAGGCTGGAGAAGGTGTTATTGGTTCATTCGTGATCAGACTCGGACTTATAACACCAGGGCTCGCAAAGCCTAAAGTCCCGGGGCTGTGTGTTTTTCAGACGGGCTATCACCGGCCTGCCGACAGGCTATAGTGAAATAACATTCCTTTCTTGCACGCATGTGTGTGTGTGAGTGTGTGTACGGTTCGCGGTTATATTCACTGATGATCGGGCGAAATGATACAGAAATAACATTCCAATCAATCGTGGGTGGATGAGAGATGAATCATTGTGTTTGTTTGATAAAGACATTTTGCGAGCCCTGCCTGTGGGCTGGGCGATTCATTCCGCCATGCTGTCACTGACAAGGGAGCAGAATCTCATTAAATATGCAAAACTTATCCAATCCTAGCCATGGGCGTATACTTCCAAGTCTTCAGTGCAGCACACCCATCAAAACCGACCGTTTTTCAGAGAGCCTCAAAACCAAGGCAGAAAATATCCTATTACTTATTCATGTGATGTTTTTGAATGTAAAAACCACGCAAACGTCACAAGTAGACCTCAGACAACGGTATAAAAAAATTAAAAAGCCAGTTCATGACCCCTTTAATATAAATATTAGTAATTTCAAGAATGTTATCTAGCACATTTCCACCTTATCAAAATATTCCAAACACTGTATAATACCACTGTTTTTCCAAATATCAAGTAAAAGTCACACAAAAGCATTATATGTAGGAGCTGACATGTTTGAACACCATTTCCTCGCAAAACCGCATGTAATGTTATACTGACACCAGCAACTAGGTGGTGCGGCGTAGTAAATCTTTCTGAAAACCTCATGTTGAGTTCATTCGCATCCAACACTGCTGTGACCTTAACCTCATTAGACGCCCGCAATCATACTGGGCTAAACACCTACTGAAATAATTTTGTTGCACAGGTTGCCAAAATTCATTTAATTATTTCAGTTTTACAATGCCAGGGAATAGCCTGTATGGTTGACATTTCCTGCAAACAAAGAAACATTTGTTCTAGTACTGGTAACTCATAAAACTCAATTGCAAAGGAAAAGGAAAAAGCTGAAAAAAATGACAGAAATCGTGTGACGGTTATGGATTTAAAATGGCAAAGAGTGGTTGTAATTAAGCTGATTTGATTACAAGCTTGCCCATCAACTTTTCTGACTGAATTTCACTTTAAGGAGCTGTTTTATGTCTTAAGCATGGATATCAGCCTGAGACACATCATAAAAACTCACACTGTTATTTACTGCCAGTAATTGTTGCAGAGCTATTGAAAAACTCTTGTGTCTCGCCAGATGTGTGCAGATTGGCTGACCACTTCTGAACCATTTCAAAACTCAAAATACAGACCACTGTATAACACAACTCCCTCCATCAATCACCTATAAGTGAAGTCATTCATTTACAGCAGAATTCTTTCTCACAACACACAGTCTGGAGCTTTGAAGAATCTCATTTCAACGAGTTTTTAGGATGATTGATTTTTGTTTCTGTGATGAAACGGTGGATTCTTTTGTATGGGATCTGCAGATGTCAACATTCTGCCGCTGTAAATCAGTCGGATGAAGACGGGGACAGATGCGAGACAGCCGAGGGAAGAAATGCCAATGTCCTGATTCCAAATGGACCGTGATCACTGGGAAAGTGAACTGTGCCTCTATCATTTTGTGTCAAAGCACAGAAATCAAAACCTGGGAAACAAAAGAGTTTTGGAGTCTATTACTGATTGAATGCAGGTCTATGGAATGCATGACCGTATGAGAGGAAATATGAGTATTGATGGTTTTGAAAATAAATACTGATAATAAAAAAACTGATTTACTCTCACCTAATATGATCCTGGTTAAAGAATAAAACTGAAATGAACTCAAAAAAATACTCTGCCAAACTGGGAGATCAGATGGTGTCAGAACATTGAGTCTCCGATAACCGATAACCGATATGTTGGCCGATAAATCTAAATCCAATTTGAGAGGCTATATGACTTGCGCTGCACATGTTGCACTTGATTTCAGTGATTTCAATCATATTTCAAGTAAGTGTCTCAGATGAAGTGTCTCAGCTGAAGGAAATCATCCCATGGCTTTAATATATCAGCCAAAATTGTTTTTATTGGGCCAATAATGATAACATTAAAAATAAAACATTCTGTATATGGTGGCCGATATATTGTGCATTCCTAAATAATTGAGTGGATTATTTCATATTTGTACGCTGCACCCAAAATCGCATACTATATAGTAGGTACTCAGCAAGCAATTTTGCTTTTAAAAGACTTCTAATAGCCATCCAAACATAGCCCTGACGTCTAGGCTATAACAAGGCAAAATTTGGGCTGTCAGTGAAAATTTTATAGATGTCCAACCATAGACCAAGGATAGACTAGTCATCTAGAACATAAACATGTAAAATAAATTAAACCAAACACCCTGTAATCACCATTGACTTTGTTTACATATTTGTTGAGCGTGTGAACACAATGGCCAATCAGAAACATGTATGTTGAGCGTGTGAACACAATGGCCAATCAGAGACATGTATGTTGAGAGTGTGAACACAATGGCCAATCAGAGACATATATGTTGAGAGTGTGAACACAATGGCCAATCAGAGACATACATGTTGGCGTGTGAACACAATGGCCAGTCAGCGACATGTATGTTGAGCGTGTGAACACAATGGCCAATCAGAGACATGCATGTTGAGAGTGTGAACACAATGGCCAATCAGAGACATGTATGTTGAGCGTGTGAACACAATGGCCAATCAGAGACATGTATGTTGAGCGTGTGAACACAATGGCCAATCAGAAACATGTATGTTGAGAGTGTGAACACAATGGCCAATCAGAGACATACATGTTGAGCGTGTGAACACAATGGCCAATCAGAGACATGCATGTTGAGAGTGTGAACACAATGGCCAATCAGAGACATGTATGTTGATAGTGTGAACACAATGGCCAATCAGAGACATACATGTTGAGAGTGTGAACACAATGGCCAATCAGAGACATGCATGTTGAGAGTGTGAACACAATGGCCAATCAGAGACATGCATGTTGAGAGTGTGAACACAATGGCCAATCAGAGACATGTATGTTGAGCGTGTGAACACAATGGCCAATCAGAAACATGTATGTTGAGCGTGTGAACACAATGGCCAATCAGAGACATGTATGTTGAGAGTGTGAACACAATGGCCAATCAGAGACATATATGTTGAGAGTGTGAACACAATGGCCAATCAGAGACATACATGTTGAGCGTGTGAACACAATGGTCAATCAGAGACATACATGTTGAGCATGTGAAAACAATGGCCAATCAGAGACATGTATGTTGAGCGTGTGAACACAATGGCCAATCAGAGACATGTATGTTGAGCATGTGAAAACAATGGCCAATCAGAGACATATATGTTGAGCGTGTGAACACAATGGCCAATCAGAGACATATATGTTGAGCGTGTGAACACAATGGCCAATCAGATACATGTATGTTGAGCGTGTGAACACAATGGCCAATCAGAGACATTTATGTTGAGCGTGTGAACACAATGGCCAATCAGAGACATATATGTTGAGCGTGTGAACACATGGCCAATCAGAGACATGTATGTTGAGAGTGTGAACACAATGGCCAATCAGAGACATCTATGTTGAGCGTGTGAACACAATGGCCAATCAGAGACATATATGTTGAGCGTGTGAACACAATGGCCAATCAGAGACATGTATGTTGAGCGTGTGAACACAATGGCCAATCAGAGACATGTATGTTGAGAGTGTGAACACAATGGCCAATCAGAGACATGTATGTTGAGAGTGTGAACACAATGGCCAATCAGAGACATACATGTTGAGAGTGTGAACACAATGGCCAATCAGAGACATACATGTTGAGAGTGTGAACACAATGGCCAATCAGAGACATGTATGTTGAGCGTGTGAACACAATGGCCAATCAGAGACATATATGTTGAGCGTGAACACAATGGCCAATCAGAGACATATATGTTGAGCATGAACACAATGGCCAATCAGAGATATACATGTCGAGCATGTGAACACAATGGCCAATCAGAGACATACATGTTGAGCGTGTGAACACAATGGCCAATCAGAGACATATATGTTGAGTGTGTGAACACAATGGCCAATCAGAGACATATATGTTGAGTGTGTGAACACAATGGCCAATCAGAGACATGTATGTTGAGCGTGTGAACACAATGGCCAATCAGAGACATTCATGTTGAGCGTGTGAACACAATGGCCAATCAGAGACATGTATGTTGAGTGTGTGAACACAATGGCCAATCAGAGACATGTATGTTGAGCGTGTGAACACAATGGCCAATCAGAGACATTTATGTTGAGCGTGTGAACACAATGGCCAATCAGAGACATATATGTTGAGTGTGTGAACACAATGGCCAATCAGAGACATACATGTTGAGCGTGTGAACACAATGGCCAATCAGAGACATGTATGTTGAGCGTGTGAACACAATGGCCAATCAGAGACATATATGTTGAGTGTGTGAACACAATGGCCAATCAGAGACATATATATTGAGCATGAACACAATGGCCAATCAGATATATACATGTTGAGCGTGTGAACACAATGGCCAATCAGAGATATACATGTCGAGCGTGTGAACACAATGGCCAATCAGAGACATACATGTTGAGCGTGTGAACACAATGGCCAATCAGAGACATATATGTTGAGCGT
Source organism: Romanogobio albipinnatus (assembly GCA_023566225.1). Taxonomy (NCBI): domain Eukaryota; kingdom Metazoa; phylum Chordata; class Actinopteri; order Cypriniformes; family Gobionidae; genus Romanogobio; species Romanogobio albipinnatus. The sequence goes on along the minus strand of CM042257.1, from coordinate 45,812,922 downwards.
GTGAACACAATGGCAAATCAGAGATATGTATGTTGAGCGTGTGAACACAATGGCCAATCAGAGACATGTATGTTGAGCGTGTGAACACAATGGCCAATCAGAGACATATATGTTGAGCGTGTGAACACAATGGCAAATCAGAGATATGTATGTTGAGCGTGTGAACACAATGGCCAATCAGAGACATGTATGTTGAGCGTGTGAACACAATGGCCAATCAGAGAAATATATGTTGAGCGTATGAACACAATGGCCAATCAGAGACATATATGTTGAGCGTGTGAACACAATGGCCAATCAGATACATGTATGTTGAGCGTGTGAACACAATGGCCAATCAGAGACATTTATGTTGAGCGTGTGAACACAATGGCCAATCAGAGACATATATGTTGAGCGTGAACGCAATGGCCAATCAGAGACATATATGTTGAGCATGAACACAATGGCCAATCAGAGATATACATTTTGAGCGTGTGAACACAATGGCCAATCAGAGATATACATGTTGAGCGTGTGAACACAATGGCCAATCAGAGATATACATGTTGAGCGTGTGAACACAATGGCCAATCAGAGACATACATGTTGAGCGTGTGAACACAATGGCCAATCAGAGACATATATGTTGAGTGTGTGAACACAATGGCCAATCAGAGACATATATGTTGAGTGTGTGAACACAATGGCCAATCAGAGATATACATGTTGAGCGTGTGAACACAATGGCCAATCAGAGACATACATGTTGAGTGTGTGAACACAATGGCCAATCACACAATGGCCAATCAGAGACATATATGTTGAGTGTGTGAACACAATGGCCAATCACACAATGGCCAATCAGAGACATATATGTTGAGTGTGTGAACACAATGGCCAATCAGAGATATACATGTTGAGCGTGTGAACACAATGGCCAATCAGAGACATACATGTTGAGTGTGTGAACACAATGGCCAATCACACAATGGCCAATCAGAGACATACATGTTGAGTGTGTGAACACAATGGCCAATCACACAATGGCCAATCAGAGACATATATGTTGAGTGTGTGAACACAATGGCCAATCACACAATGGCCAATCAGAGACATAGGGTGCGTCTCAATCAGCTCCCATGATAGACATCACACTGTACTTTTATATTGAATCTTTCCACCACTGAATAGAAAATAAACAATTAATTCTGTCACAATTCTGCCTTTATAACGCGCAATTGTGAGTTTACATCTTGCAAATCTGAGAAAACTCAGAATCGTGTGATATAAACTTGCATGTGAGTTGTAAAAAAGTAATGATTTTTTTTCATAGAATTGCGAGTTTATATCACACATTTCTCAGAAAAAGAGTCAGAATTGTGAGATAAAAAGTCGCAATTACCTTTTTTATTCTGTGGCAGAAACAACGTGATTTAAGGGGGGGTAGGGGGGAATGACTGCAGCCAGTTCCCCTGGATCAACTTCAGTTTAAGCTCGAGGTCCAAGAATATAGTTGTGATATTTCTTTAATCAGCCCTTATTTAGAGGGTTTAGACCTACATCTTTTCAGCTACCCAAATATATTGTCAACCCTGACTGTACCAGCTGAGGAAAGCATGTTAACCCCAGCCTCAGCTGTTAACTTCAGGCTCAGATTCCTCATCTGGTTCAGATATCTCCCTTTGATCAACTGGGCAAGTCTCCACCGCACCAAAAGCTGCCCATGTGGTGTAAGTCTTGGAACAACAGTGTATTTATGAGTGCCTGTGGTCAGGATTTTGTAGTTCATTATTTCATTTTATTATTATTATTTTTGTAGCCGTGTTCTGGAGTTTCACAGTATTGTCAACCCTTCTTTGGCAGCAGGACTCGTGTAATCTTTAGCAGTTCCTCGAGGTTCAGAAGGGGCCATCGGATGTTATGATGTCTGGACAAAGGTGTAGCTGTGCTTCAATGTTAGCTTTGAAACACAATCTAATAAAACCTAGCTCTTGAGATGCCATGACGTACGTCTTTTTTGGTTTCCTCTCATATCTACAAGGTCATATGGAGTGTATAAGTATAGAATTTGGGCTGCAAAAAGACACAAGATCGCTATGTGAAGAAAATATCCTTTAACCACACGCTTCCTCTGACCCAATGTTTGCCAAGTCGCAAATTAACATTGATTTAGTAACAACAGAAGCCTTTTGTTTAAATACCTCCCCCGAAAAAAAAAAAAGGGCTCAAGTTTCCATCTTGTTCTTTCCTTCACATAAAAATTTCACCATGAAATAAGGCTTAGGGTGGGGAGATGGACGACTTACTGGACCCGGCTCAATTGGTCAGTGCACTTGACTGATGGCCGCTGCACAAACACTGTCATCGCTCTGATGAAGCGCGAGCGCTGTTTAAACAATCACTTATCTCACTGAAGTAGTGCACTTCACACACACATTCGAGGAGAACAAGAGATGTGAAGGAAAGGAAACGTCCTCGCAGAAATGTTTGAACATTAGATGTTTATCGAGGAGGAAAGAGAAAGGAAAAGAAAAGCGAAAGAGACGTCCATATGGAAATGAAGACCTGGAATGTTATATCCATCCCCAGACAAATAAATTACTAACTCGGTCTTTGGGAACCTGATCCTGATGTCTGGGGAATCTCAAAAAGTAACGATAATCAAATATATCAACCGCTGCGTTTCTATTCATCTGCTGCGGGCTGTATTTCACAAAGCGCTGAACGGGAATAGCAACGGCTACAT